>JAJEOU010002258.1:0-23375 GCA_021534815.1 Acrocephalus arundinaceus | reverse complement strand
CAGGCTGGGGGCAAACAGCATGGCTGGGGCTCTGCAAGGTGCCTGGGGGAGACAAGGGGAAGGAGCAGCAGAGCAGGGGCTGATCCATCCCCACTGCGCTGGACACCCCAGGGCAGCGTCCCACAGCGTCCTCATGCACCTGCCAACAACATCCCCCCTCTGCAGCCCTGGCCTCTCCCCCAGCTCACACAGGTGCCGCATCCTTGCAGGCACAGACACGGCAGCACTGCCTCAGGAGCCCCTGTTCGCACTTCCCAGAGCAGGCGTCAGCATTCCCATGGTGTTGGTGTGGGGAGATGAACCTGAGGGAGCTGAAATGCCATCAGCCCCTGGGGCCAGGAAGGGCTGGGGGACAGCAGGGAAACGACTCAGCTTTGTGGTGGCCTCTGAAGTCACACAGAAAGTTTGTTCCCATCAGCTGGGAGTTTCCTGTGCCACTGCAAACGTTGTTGCTCAGAGCCAGGGCTGCCTGGCAGCCACCCCCAAACTGCCTGCAGCATTTCCTTTGCTTCACCTTGGCTCTCTTTCCTCTTCCTGGTACAAATTTCTTCCTCTTACCCACCCCTGTTCCCTCCCCTACAAACAGCCCATCCCTGGTTGCCCTTTCCTCTCTGGCCCCACTCCCCATTTCAGTTCCTGACTTGGCACCATGGGAACGTCCCTTGGGGAGCAGGATCATCCTCCAAGTGCTGCAGGAATTGTCTGCAGGCTCCTGCAGTGCCTCCTGCTGTTCCCTTGCCAGAGGCACCACAGGCCAGGGGGGCCCATCTGGGCTGGTGTGTCTGGCTGTGGGGCTCCCTGTTCTGGGCAATGAGGAGGAGCTGCAGAGGCTCTGCAGGACTGACAGGATGGGCTTGGGGCTGTCAGGAGAAGCTGAGGGACCTGGCTGCAGGACCATGTGAAGAGGATCCCAGGGCTCATCCTGCAACTGCTGCAAGGGTGGTTTCAAGAATCCAGTATCAGCAAGGTTGAAAAGACCTTGGACATCATCAAGTCGAACCTGTGTCTTCACACTGCCTTGTCTCCTCTGAGCCTCCTCTTTTCCAAAATAAACAACCCCAGCTCCCTCAGCCACTCCTCACAGGACTTGTGCTCCAGACCCCTCACCAGCCTTGTTGCCCTTCTCTGGACACGCTCCAGCCCCTCCATGTCCTTCCTTAATTGAGGGTCCCAGAACTGGACACAGCACTCGAGGTGCTTCCCAACCAGTGCCCAGCACAGGGGAAGAATCACTGCCCTGCTCCTGCTGGCCACACCATTCCTGATCCAGGCCAGGAGCCATTGGCCTTCTTGGCCACCTGGGCACACTGCTGGCTCATGTCCAGCCTGCTGTCTCTCAGTCCCTGCAGGTCCCTTTCTGCCTGGCTGCTGTCCAGTCACTCTGTCCCCAGCCTGTAGTGCTGCAGGGGTTGTTGTGGCCAAAGTGCAGGACCCAGCACTTGGACTTGTTAAACCTGACATTGTTGGATTTGTTCCCTGGATCCAGCCTGTCCAGGACCCTGTGCAGAGCTCTCCTGCCCTCCTGCACATCAACACTCCCAGCCAGCTTGGTGTCACCTGTAAATTTGCTGATGATGGACTCAATCCCCTCACCCAGATCATCAAGGCAGATATTGAAATCCTTGCTGGCTGGCTTGGATCCTTCAACCATTCTGTGGTTGCTTTGTGATGGCACTCAAGGTGATCTGTTCCATAACCTTGCCCGGCACGTGGTCAGGCTGACAGGCCTGGAGTTCCCCAAATCCTCCTTCCAGCCCTTCTCAGGGATGGGGTCACATTGGCACCTCCAGGCCTCCGGGAGCTCCCCAGTGAGCCAGGACTGATGAGAAATGATGGGAGCACCTTGGGGAGCTCATCCAGCAGCTCCCTCATCCCCCTAGGATGGATCCCATCTGGTCCCAGAGACCCCTGTGAGCACCTGAGTGGCTCAGCAGGTCACCAGCTGCTTCCTCCAGAATTACAGGGGGGCTCTTCTGCTCCCTGACCCATCTACCAGCTCAGGAGAACACTTGTCCTGAGGACAACCTGTCTTATTGCTGAAAACTGAGGCAAAGAAGGGGTTAAGTACCTCATCTTTGGTAACCATATCCCCCCCAATAAAGAATGGAGGCTGTTGTTACCCCTCCTTTTGCCATCAATGTATTAATAAAATCATTTTTATTTTCCTTCACAGAAGCAGCCTCGTGAAGTCCAAATTGGGCTTTCACTTCTCTAATTGTTTTTGCATGACCTAACAACATGCTTAAAAATTTCCTGAGTTGCCTGACCTTTTCTCCAAAGGTGATGATGCACCCTCTTTTATTCCCTGAGTTCCTGCAAAATTCCATGCCCAGCCAGGCCAGTCATTTTCCTTATTTGGTCAGATTTTGTCACAGAGGGGCAGGTTATTCCTGCTCCTTCAAGATTTCATTCTTGAGGTGTGTCCATCCTTCCTGGAAACCCTTATTCTTAAGGGCTGTTTCCCTTAAAAAAATCAGTACCTGTTTCAATACTCCCCAAATCGGCATCCTGAATAGGCTGAAGTCTGCTCTCCGTATGTCCAGTGTAGAAGTTTTGTTGATGCCCCTCCTTCTTTCGCAGCATATTTAAAAACTCAATAATTTCATGGTCACGGTATCCCAAAGAGCCTCTGACCACTACATCCCCCAGCAGCTCTTCTCTGTTTGTGAACAGCAGGAGACAGAGCTCTCCTTGGCAGTGGCAAGAGAAGGAAACCTCCCCCAAGTGCAGCTTGGAAGGTTCAGCCTGGAGGTGAGGAGAAAGAAAAGTCCCTCCCAGGGTAGAATTTTAGTGCAGGAGGTGTCCCAGCATGAGCCTGGGCCATGGCCTGGCTCTGTGTGCCAGGAGCCGGCAGCGCTGGGTGCAGGGAGCCCAGGGAGGGCCCAGAAATGCTGGGCTGAGAAATGCTGGGGGCACAGACAGATGGGCGTGTGCAGCCGGCCAGGGCACAGCAGCAGCACGCACAGGGGGCACAGCCTGCAGGACACATGGCCAAGGGCTGGGCACGGCTGGCAGGGCCACAGGCACCCAGGCCTTTGTCCCCTGGGCTCTGGCAGTGCCTCTGGAGGCCCCACTGAAGGAACTTTCCTTTCAGGGACTGCACTTTGGTGCTCCCTGGTCCCTCCCTGAGGAGGCTGGCAGGGGTTGCAGTTTGATGACAATTGTCCTTGCTGCCCCTCCCATCCCACTGCCCCTCAAACAGCCCCGAGCCACCCGTGAGGGACAGGCCCTGCTGTGCCAGGCCTGGGCTCAGGGCTTGGCCTTTCTGCTTCCTCCAGCCAGCCCAGGCCTCCTAAGCATTGCAGTTCCTGCTGCTGTGCCCCAAGCCTCTCGGCCAGTGTTGGAAAGGACTTGGGGTACCTTGATCCCCTCAGGCTGCACATGGGAAAAAAAAACAAACTTCTCAGGAGGGTGGAGAAGAAACTTTGAGTTGCAAACTTCAGAGAATAACGTACTTGGGAAATCTTAAAGCAACATGGAATTACAGTAAATCACTTGACAAAGCACTAACTGAGCCAACTCAAACCTGCACAATTTCAGGTTCTCAAGATTTTGAGAAGAGGAAGTCAGGAGAAGACACAGAGAGAGATCCACAGTCACCCTTGGATCCAGCTCCATCTCAGCTGCTGTGAGCTCCGGGGTAGTGGGATGTGTCAGTGTCACACCCATGTCACAGCCTCACCTGCTCTGGTCCCTTTCACAGGTGGGGTTTTTGGGGAGCCAGGGCTTGGCAGCCACTTTGGGGCTGGACCAGGGCTGCAGTGACTGGGGCTGGGGCAGTGACCACCCCACCTCTGCAGAACTTGCCCTGCCCCCCAAACAACACTGCAGATGTCTGGGGCCATTCATCATTTCTCTGCTCTCCAACCTGAGGCAACGGACTCTGGCTGCAGCTCTGAGCTCGTGCCCAAGGCAGCCAGCCCTGGCAATGGGGCTCCATGGAGCTGCTCTCAGGAACCACCACAAAGTTGGGGAGTGTCCCAAAACACCTCAGAGATGTGGGATACCACAAAATCTCTTCAGAAATGTGGAATATCCAAAAAAACCACTCAGTAGTGCATTCCTCCTCCCTTCATCATCCCCAAACTTTGGCTGTCTCATTCCAGACCCCACTCCACCTCCCCAGTCCATCCCTGCTGGACATCAACACCCCCTTCCCAAGCAGAATTTCCCCCATTTCACACCTCCCAAACCCATCTCACCCATCCTGCCCATCCAATGCCATCTCACCCCTCCTGATTTGCAGCACACTTCACCCAATCCCCTTCCAACCCCATTCCACCCTAAGGGGCTGTGAAATTTACTCATTTTCGGGTGGGATTGAGTAGTTTTCAGTGGCATTGAGTGGTTTGAGGTGACAGATTGAACCCTCTTGCCTCTTTGAGAGCCAAGAAATGGAGAAAACTACACCAAATACCCCCTAAACCCCCAAATCTCCCAAGTATCTCCTGAATCCCAGATTCCCTCCAAACACTAGTAAAAAAGTGAGGCTTTGGATGCCATTGATGAATGTGTTGATTTTTACCCCAATTGTCTCTGTTTTAATGGGATGAAGATGAATCAAAAGAATATTAGGGACTATAACCCAAAAGACCACCAGCCCAGTGTCTTCCCAACACAGATCACTGGGAATGTGGGTGACCAGGTCTCTGCCCAGTGTGGGTCCTCTGAAGCAGGATGATGTTGGAGCAGTGCGGGAAGCTTGTCCCACAGTCAGGGCACTCACAGGGCTTCCCTTACTGGTGGCTCTGTTGGTGTCTGTTAAAGTGAGAGCTCCTGGACAAGCTCTTCCCACAAGCGGGACACTCGTGAGGCCATTCCCTGGTTTGGATCCTCCAGTGGCGGATCAGGTGGGAGCTTCTGCTGAAGCTCATCCCTCATTCCCCACACTTGTAGGGCCTCTCCCCAGTGCAGATGCACTGGTGAGTGTAGAGGTGAGAGTTGTGCTTGAAGCCCATCCCACAGTGGGGGCAGCAGGAAGGGGCTCTCCTCTGTGTGAATCTGCTGGTGTTCAAGACATCTGAGTTGGTCTGAAACTTCTTCCCACCCTCGGGACACTCGTAGGGCCATTGCCTGTTGTGGATCCTCTGGTGGCGGATCAAGTGGGAGCGCCGGCTGAAGCTCTTCCCACACTGGGGACACTCGTAGGGCCTCTCCTCAGTGTGGATGCGCTGGTGCCTGATAAGGTGGGAGTTCTGCTTGAAGCCCTTCCCACAGTCGGGGCAGTGGAAGGGCCTCTCCTCTGTGTGAATTCGCTTGTGCTTGAGGAGATTGGAGCTGGTGTGAAACCTCTTCCCACACTGGGGACACTCATAGGGCCTCTCCCCAGTGTGGATGCGTTCGTGGATCACGAGGTTGGAGCTGGTCTGAAATCTCTTCCCACAGTCCCAACACTCGAAGGGCCTCTCCTTGGTGTGGATCGTCTCGTGATGGATCAGGGTGTTGCTCTGGCTGAATCTCTTCCCACCCTCCGAGCGTTTGTAGGGCTTCTCTCCATTGTGAAGCTGCTCATGGACCACCAGCTCAGAGCCACGGCTGAAGCTCTGTCCACCTTCCTAGCGCAGGGTGGGTCTTTCCTCCTCAGAGCACCCTGGGATGGTTTGGAGCCCCTCCTCATGCAGGATCTCTGGGGCTTTTCCTTCCCATTGAAATTCTGCAATGTGGAACTGCTCAAAACAGCCTCTTCCACGAAGTTCTGCCACAGAGATTTGTCCTCTCTGGTCTCTGACCTCAGCTCCTTGTCTGGTGGAGGAAGGACAAGGAGAGGATGAGATTTGCCTCTGTGCCAGAGGGAAGGGGAAGGAGATCCCCCCAATGCATCGCCAGCAAGATGGTGTTGGCAGCGGGGTTGTCCTGCAGCCAGGGGCCATGCTGGGCTGGGAGATGGTGCAGGAGAGAGGGGCAAAGGGGCAGTGACTTCCTCCTCACCTGCCTGGCTGGCCTGGGGCATCTTCCTCTTCCTCACAGCCTCCTTCTCTATCCAGCCACAGTTTGGGAATAGGAAATCTTGGTCTGGGGAAAAACAAGGGATGAGCACATTGCTTTTAAATGTTCCTCTGCCCAGGCCCATCTCTAGAACTCACCAGCTATCACAGGTCCATAAAAATCTCCCAAACACCAAGATTCATCTCTGAAAATGCCTCCCAGGGGTTCCCAGTATCTTTTCTCTCTCCTTTGGTGTTCAGGGCTTCCTCCCACCCCAGCTGCTGGGACTCATGCTTATAATGGGGGGTCCCTTGTCCACTTTGTCCCCACCCTCCCCAGGCTGCTGGGAGTCCCAGGAATCTGAAAAGTTCCCCCTTTTCCACCTCCCCACTTAGAGATGCTGGGGGATTTGGGGGTCCCAGGGGTTCCTTCTCCCTTATTCTCTGCTTTGGGATGCAGGGGGTCCAAGGATTCCCTCCCTGCCCCTCTCCAGGCTGTTGAGGGCCCTACAAATGGCAGCGCTTCCCCCTCTCTGGGCTCCCCACTTTGGGGTCCTGGGGGACACAGGGCTCTGCTCCTCTGGGCTACCTCTGCCAACAGCCACTGGGAACCCCAATGTTCCCCCAAGAGGAATTTTCCACTCAGCTTTGGAGTTATTCATTCTCCAAATATCCCCCACAAAAAAAACTCAGCCCAGGGACCCCCCCAAGATATCTGGGCCAAGCTTGGGTTCGTTAGAGAGGTATCTTCCAAGGAAAGCAGGAGTCTCTTGAAATGGAAAACATAAACCCCCATCCTCTGAATTATAAATTTGAAATTAATCAGCTCTCAAACAAAGATATAGGAATAGGAATAATTGTTCTTTAGTAGGAAAATCAAACTAAAAATGCAGCAGTAAAAAAAAAAAAAAGCTGACAGAGTCAGAATACAACCTGACACCTGGTTAGGCAGGGTGTTGGTAGCAGTCCAATCAAATCGTGGCTGCAGTCCTGCTGGAGTCACAGATATGGTTTTGTTGAAGCAATGATCCTGTAGAAGGGTGCAGTTTTCCTCTGAAGGTCCAGTGCTGGTGTAGATGGGTCTGGTGCTCCTCTGGGAATCCAGTGGAAACAGGCTGCTTCTGGTGTGTTAAATCTCAGGTTATATCCTGGTAGGAATGCTTGGCTCCTCCCCCTGGGTGGAGCATCTCACAATGGGATGATGGAATTTGATCAGTGATGCAGTGAGACTCAATGGCCCATTAAGATAAGATATCTCCCTGGAGGGAGTGTGGGTGGTGGAAGAGATAAAGAACACTGCCCCGCCTGGTTTGAACAGCTGGCCCATTAACAGAAGACATCCCCCCTAGAGTTATGAGAAATGGGTCATGGAACAGTTCTTACTTGGAATCTCCTGTTGGTTTCGTGTTCAAACTGGCACACTGGGGAGAAGTGGGACCATGCTGGGAACTGCTGTGAGCAGGCTGGAGTGACTGGTCTACACTGTGAGCAACTGGGCATGACTGGGACTGTGCTGGGAGGCACTGGGATCATATATGGAGTGTCTGGGACTGTCCTAGGGGCAACTGGGAGCAACTGGGATCCCACTGGGCGGCACAGGGAGCAACTGGGACCATGCTGGGGGAACTGGGATTCTACTGGGATCACAGTGGGAATGGCTGGGCCCATGCTGGGGGACCCTGGGACCATACTGGCAAAAACTGGAACGGCACTGAGGATGACTTAGAGTGGCTGAGAGCAATTGGGATCAGGCTGGAAGCAACTCAGGGCAACTCAGAGTGACTGAGAACGACTGGGATACACTGGGAGAGACTGAAACCACAGTGGGGGTAAATGGGAGCAACTGGAACCATGCTGGATTATAATGGGAGGAGCTGTGCCTATGCTAGGGTCATACTGGGATCCTGCTGGAACTGACTGGATTAATACTGGGAGTGACTGGAATAGATCTGGGTGTATTTGAGAGTGACTGGGATCATTTTGGAATCAGACTGGGAGTGACTGGAACCATACTGGCAGTGACTACAAGTCCTGTGTGGATCATCCTGGGAGCCACTGGGACTAAAATGGAACCTGACTGGGGGTTACTGGGAGTTACTGGGCTCATGTTGGGAGGAAAATGTGGATGCATTGGGAGCTACTGGTATCGACTGGAAGGGACTGTGTCTTGGGTTGGGTAGCCAAGAGATTTGTATTCAATTTCATGTGTTGTAAAAGCAGATATTTCTTTATCTCTTGTAACTCCAGGGGGGAGGGGGGCAGATGCCTTCTGATAATGGCCAGCTGTTAAAGCCAGGTGTGGCAGTGTTTCTTATCTCCTTCACCTCCTGTCCATCCTCCAGGGAGATATCTTCTGCTAATGGGCCATTAAGGCTCATCAAGGACATGACACATTACATCATCCCATTGTGAGATGCTCCACCTTGTGTGGGGGGGCCAACCATTCCTACCTGGGTGAAAACTGAGACTCAGGAACAGCAGGCATCTGTTTTTTTACACCAGAGGAAGAACAGACCCATCCTGCTACCACTGGACTTTTCCTACTCCATTATTTGTACCCCACAGAACCTCATCTAAGATTTATTTAGACTGTTTCCAACACTGTGACCAACAGGTCGTATCCCTGACTCTGTCAGGATTGTTTTCCAGGACTTCTGTTTGCTTACTGGCTTGTCCTTTTATTACTGCATTTTTATTTTGGTGGTTTTGTTGTTGTTGTTTTTATTCATATTAAAGAATTGTTACTCCTATTCCCATATCTTTGCCTGAAAGCCCCTAATTGCAAAATTATAATAATTAGGAGGGGAGGGGGGTGACATTCTCCATTCCAAGGGAAGCTCCAGCTCTCCTTGGCAGACAACTTTCTTTCAAAACCAAGACAGCTGCTTTAAGAGCCCCCGCTCTTGTTGGGTCCTGCTATAACTGCCCATAAAAGAGCAACACCACTCCTGTTAATTCCAGTACGGAGCCCTGGGGGTGTTTGGGGGTCCCAGGTGGGGTTTGGGGGTCCGAGGTGGGGTTTGGGGGTGCCAAGAGGGGTTTGGGGCTCGCAAGAGGGGTTTGTAGGTCTCAGAAGGGTTCAGAGGTACCTGGTGATGCTGATGATGCTGATGTGGACCCTGTGCTGGGTGTAAACATGCATGAGGGGTTCCTGGGGCAGGTTTTGCAGATCCCGGGGGTTTTTGGGGTCATGGTGCAATTTTGGAGGTTCCCAAGGGTTTTTCAGGGGTCCTAAAGTGGGGGATTAGGTACCCCCCATTAGGTCCCTATTTCTATCACCAGCAGGTACCCAAAAACTCAAGGCTGTTTTTGGGTACCTGCTCGTGATGGAAATGGGGACCCTATGCCAGGTATAAATTTTCTCAAGGGGGTCTGGGGAGTGTAGGGAAGTCCTGTGGGAATTTTGATGTCCTGATGTCGTGAGAGGGTTTGAGGATTCTTTAGAGAATTTTTCAGTCTTGGAGAGTTTTTGGAGGGTCCAGGGATGTTTTTTGATCCCAGGAAGGTTGGGGTTTCTATGAGGCTTTGGGAGTTACCGGGAGGTTTTGGGGGTACCTGGGCCATGCTGGTGACAGAGCTGGGGACCCCGTGCCAGGTCTGACCCTTCTCACTGTGCACGGGCAGTGTCAGCGTGTTCAAGGAGATCCTGGAGGCTTGAGGGGTCACCCCAAATCCCAGGGGACCCCAAAAGCTAAAGGACCCCCTGAACTCCCCTCACTGCTGCATCTGCTGCAGGCAGGGGGGCACCAGCACTCGGCCCCACCCCCCACAATCACAGGGGGACAGAAATGGAGGAAGGGCACGGACAGGTCAGGGGGACCCCCAAAGTGCTGGGGGAGGGAACACAGGGAGACTCCCAGGAATCCCCATGGGGGGGGCGAGGGGGGACCCAGTAGTAATTTGGGGTGGCTGGGTGGGTCATGGGGAACCCCCAGGCGTCTTGTGGGGGGTGGGGAGAGCAAAGAACAGGGTGACCATGCGGATGGGTTTGGGTGGAAGCGGATTTGAGCTTCCATGGCAATGTGATGGGGATGAGATTGCCCATGGAATTCCATGGGATTGGGATGGCAGAGAGACCCACCTGCAAAATTCCCATGGGAATGGGACAGCAGTGACATCCATCTATGGAGGTCGCATGGGAATTCCCATGTTCCCAAATTTTGCCCTCCCAAATCCCACATTTTCAAATCCCAAATTCCCATGGGAATTCTACCCTCCCCACCTTTACTCTCCAGCACTTCCCACCCATATCTGACATATTTCCAGAGACATTCCAGGCAGGTGTGCCCCAGGGGATTTGTTCATTCCTCAGCCACCATCTCATCCTGTTCCCAGCGCCTCTTAGTGACCTGGGCAGCGCCGTCGGCCACCAGGAATGCCCCAGATCCCAGCTGGAAGGAGAGGAATTCTCGCTCGTTGAAGTTAAACTGATCAAGTCCGCGGACGCTCCCGTGGGACAGGAGGTCACAGCTGGAAACCTCCTGCAGCGTGTGGAGACCTGGGGAGGGATTGGACCCACAGAGACCCAGGGAATTGTGTCCCAACCCCACGGAGCCCCATTCCAGCCCCACGGAGCCCCAGAGTCTGATGGAGACCCACAGAGCCTCATCCCAGCCCCTTGGATCCGCATGGATGCACATCCCAGCGCCCCAGATCCCGGCCCAGCCCCACGGATCCCCACTGCAGTCCCACAGGTGCCATGGCAGCCCCACAGATCCCCCAGCCCCGGCTCCCCGCCCTGAGCCCCGCTCTGGCTGTGCCGCTCCTGCAGCATCTGCAGCTCCCTGCTGGCCCCGTGCCGGTGCCGCTCCTTGTGCCGGCTCCGGCCATCCCAATATCCCGGCTTGGCTCCGGCCGCCATCCCCGGCGGCTGCGGCTCCGCCCGGCCCCGCTGGCTGTGGCGGCGCTGGAAGGGGATCCCATCCAGGGACCCCATGGACAGGAACTGGGGGAACCCCGGGCCGGGCTCCGACAGCGCCACAGGCAGGGACCGCAGGGAAAGGAGAACTGGGGGGACACGGAGATTTGGGGTCTGGGGGGTCACGGGTGAAGGAAAGGGGGAACAGGGAGAGCTGGGAGAGCATGGAAGGGGTTTTGGGGGTTCCAGGATTGAGAAAAGGGGAGGGTAGGGGTGGGTAGATGTGGGATAGGTGGGCTTAAAAGGCTCCATTTAGTCAGGAAAGGGAGCTCCAAGGTTCCCCGGTGTCCCCATTCCCATCAAAAGGTGGAAAAACCCAGGATGGCTGGGAATAGGGGTCCCAAGTGTCCTCAGTGATATGGGAAGGAGGAGCTGGGTGCTGGGAAAGGCAAGAGTAGGATTCCAGGGCTCCCAGGGCCAAAGAAAATGGTGGGCCTGGGAGAGGTGGGGTGGCCAGGAAAAGGGTTTGGGGGTCCCAGTGACACAAGTGGCTGCTCCCAGTATCAGCCCAGTTGCTCCCCGGTGCGGTTCCAGTTTCCTCAGTACTCCCATTATGAGCCCAGTCACTGTCAGTGCTTCCTCATTATGATGCAGTTTGCCCCCAGCATGGTCGAGGTTCCTCCCACTTTCATCCACTTGCTCCCAGTTTCCCCATGTCTAGTCCCAGTATCTCCGAGTATGATGCCAGTCTCTCCCAGCACGGTCCCAGTCATGCCCAGTTGCCCACAGTGCAGACCAGTCACTCCAACCTGCTCACAGCAGTTCCCAGCATGGCCCCACTTCTCCCCAGTGTGCCAGTTTGAACACAAAACCAACAGGAGATCCCAAGTAAGAACTGTTCCATGACCCATTTCTCATAACTCTGGGGGAATATCTTCTGTTAATGGGCCAGCTGTTCAAACCAGGTGGGGCAGTGCTCTTTATCTCTTCCACCACCCACACTCCCTCCAGGGAGATATCTTCTGTTAATGGGCCATTGAGTCTCACTGCATCACTGATCAAATTCCATCATCCCATTGTGAGATGCTCCACCCAGGGGGAGGAGCCAAGCATTCCTACCTGGATATAACCTGAGATTTAACACACCAGAAGCAGCCTGTTTCCACTGGATTCCCAGAGGAACACCAGACCCATCTACACCACCACTGGACCTTCAGAGGAAAACTACACCCTTCTACAGGATCATTGCTTCAACAAAACCACATCTGTGACTCCAGGAGGACTGCAGCCACGATTTGATTGCACTGCTACCAACACCCTGCCTAACTGGGTATCAGGTATTCTGACTGTGTCAGCTTATTTTTTTTACTACTGCATTTTTATTTTGCTTTTCCTACTAAAGCGCTGTTATTCCTGTTCCCATATCTTTGCTTGAGAGCCCATTCATTTCAAAATTATAATTCAGAGGGGGGGGTTTATATTTTCCATTTCAAGGGAGGCTCCTGCCTTCCTTAGCAGACACCTGTCTTTCAAAACAAAGCTCGGCCCAGATATCTTGGGGGGTCCCTGGGCTTGGTTTCTTAGGAGGGATGTTTGAAGAATGAAGAACTTCAAAGATCTGTGGAAAATGCCCCTTGGGGGGACATTGAGGGTTCTGGTGGTGGCTGACGGTAGAGGCAGCCTGGAGGAGCAGGGGGGACTCCTTGGACCCCCTGCACCCCACAGCTGAGAGTGAGGGGAGAAGGGACCCCAGACACCCCAAAATCCCCTTGCATCCCTAAATGGGGAGATGGATAAGGGGGGAACTTTTCCGATTGCTGGGACTCCCAGCAGCCTGGGGAGGGCTGGGACGGAGTAGATTGGGGACCCTCAATACAAGGATGACCCCCAGCAGCTGGGAAAGGGGTGAACCCCTGAAAACCAACGGGGAGAGACCAGGGATGGGGAATTCCTTGGAGGCATTTTCAGGGCAGATTATTGGTGTTTGGGAGGTTTTTATGGACCCCAGATCCCAGGTGACTTTTAGAAATGGACTTGGTCAGGCAGACCTTCAAACTCAATGTGCTCATCTGTTGTTTTTCCCCAAACCAGGATTTCCCATTCCCAAACCTTGGCCAGATAGAGTTGGAAGCTGTGAGGAAGAGGAAGATGCCCTGGGACAGCCAGGCAGGTGAGGAGGAAGTCACTGCCACTTTTCCCCATCTCTCCTGCCCCATCTCCCAGCCCAGCATGGCCCCCAGCTGCAGGACAACCCCGCTGCTGACGCCGTCCTGCCAGGGATTCACTGGGGGGATCTCCTTCCCCTTCCCTCTTGCACAGAGGAAATTCCATCTTCTCCTTGTTCTTTCTCCCCCAGACAAGGAGCTGAGCATGGAGATCAAGGAGGGCAAATCCCCACAGAAGACCTTCATGGAAGAGGCCGTTTTGAGTGGCTCCCTGGCACAGGAATCCAACAGGGAGGAAAAGCCCCAGAGATCTCACAGGAGAAGGGGCTCGAAACCCATCCCAGGCTGCTCTGAGGAGGTAGGATCCGCCCTGTGCCAGGAACGTGGCCAGAGATCGAGCCACAGCTGAGACCTGGTGGTCCATGAGCAGCTTCATGACAGGGAGCAGTCCTATGAGTGCTTGGAGTGTGGGAAGAGCTTTAGTAACAACTCCAAACTCATCCTCCACCTCAGGACCCACACTGGGGAGAGGCCCTATGAGTGTGGGGAATGTGGGAAAGGCTTCAGCAATAGATCCAACTTGATCCAGCACCAGAGCATCCACGCTGAGGAAAGGCCGTACAAATGTGGGGAATGTGGGAAGGGCTTCAACAGGAGGTCCAAACTGATCATCCACCAAATGATCCACACTGGGGAGAGGCCCTAGGAGTGTCCCCAGTGTGGGAAGTGGTTTCAGACCAGCTCCACTCTCCTCATGCGCCAGCACATTCACACAGAGGAGAGGCCCTTCCGCTGCCCTGACTGCAGGAAGGGCTTCAGGCAGAACTCCCACCTCATCAGGCACCGGCGCATCCACACTGGGGAGAGGCCCTACGAGTGTCCCCAGTGTGGGAAGAGCTTCACCCAGAGCTCTACCTTGACCAGACACCAACGGAGGCACCAGTAGGGGAAGCCCTGCGAGTGCCCCGACTCTGGGAAGGGCTTCATGTGCATCTCCAACCTCATCCCCATCAGAAGATGCACACTGGGAAGAGCCCTACTGATCCCCAGTTCCCTGTGATTCATTCTGGGAGGACACCTGTCCCTTTTCCTGCCCCTGGCAATGATGTGAGATGGGATTTTAGGATGTGAGGGTCTGGCCATGGCCCCATCATTGTATTTGTTCCCATCTCAAGTCATTACCAGGGCTAGGAAAGGGACTCTATCTCTCCCCCAAGGTGAAGGGTGTCCTTTCCAGGCAGGATGGGATGAGCCAGTTGATGTTACTGTAGTTTTCTCTTTATATTGTTAGTTTTATCCCATTTGTTATCAATATTGTTTCTGTTCCTGTTTGTTCTTTGTTTCTGTTCCCATTAAATTGTTCTTATCCCAGCCTGGGATCTTTGCTTTTTGTACTTTCAGTGGGAGGCTGGAGGGCAGCGAGCAGTGACATGGTTTTAGTGGGAGCACAAAATTGGGGAATCCCATTCCTAAAGCCCAGTGCAAGGAACCTGAGCATCCCAGCTGGTGCCAGCCCTGGCTGCCCTGGAACAGCCTTGGGAGCGCGTCCCTGGCTGGGGCTGTGGGAACCTCTTCCCTCTGGTGCCCAGGGACAGGACTGGAGGGAAGGGCTGGAGCTGAGTTGGGGCAGGTTTGGGTTGGATCTGAGGAAAAGGTTTTTCCCCCAGAGGCTGCTGGGGCACTGACCAGGCTCCCAGGGAAGGGTCCCAGCTCCAGGGCTCTGGGAGCTCCAGCAGCGTTTGGACAGCGCTGCCAGGCCCAGGCTGGCATTGTTGGGGTGTCTTGTGCAGGGCCAGGAGTTGGACTCGAGGATCCTGGAGACCTCCCAGGGCTTTCTGGGGATGCTAAAGAGCCCTGTGCTCAGAGGCAGTCACAGCCATTCCATGGGGACATCCCAGGGCACCTTGGGCTGCAAAGGCACCCATCTGTCACAGGCACTCACGGGGGCTCCACGGTGACATCCCAGGAGTCCCCAGGCTGCCAAAGAGCTGGGACGTCCCAGACACTCCCAGGGGTTCCTTTCATGGGCCGAGTGGGAGCTTCAGGACAAAGCTTGATTTCATCATTGGAGAAACTCCTGCTGAGTCATGAGGTGGAGAAATGAAACCCAACAGCCACCATGGATCCCCAAACCCCTCCAGGGGACCATCTAAAATTCCATCTAAGAGAGGAGACTGGAAGTGGCTGGATCCGATTCCGGCACCTGAGGGCACCGAGTGTCAGTGCAATTGGACCTGGAACAGCCCTGGCACCGCTTTGTCCTCATGGTTGCCATGGCAGCCCAGGACAGCAACAGCTCTGCCTGCAAGTGGCCACGGAACCTGGCTGCAGAAATGGCTCCTTGGGCTGCTTTCCAAGGAAACTTGAACTGATCAGGGTTGCCGTGGCACCCAAAGCCAGCAGTAGGCTCAGTGCAGTGTCCATGGCCACAGCCCCTTGCAATGGCCCAGGGCAGCTTGGCATGATGATCCAGCCTCACTCCTGGCCCAGGCCAGGCCTGCAGTGCCCTTGCCCACAGCCTGGCTGCACAGAAGCACTTCCAGGGCTCTCTGCAGTTCCCTTGCCCTCACTCTTGCCTCACTCACACACCTCCCAACAGCCCAGCTGGAGCTTTGAGCTGCAAGGAGTTCAAAGCTTGTCTGTCCTTCAGCAGTTGGTCTAATTCTGCCTTCAGCCAATTCTGGATTTGTGTTTTTTGCAGAACTTCCTGTGTGTCTCAAACATTCCTTGCATGGTTCTGCTTTGGGTAAGGGAAACCTCCTTGGTTGTACCTTGGGCTTGGAAAACATTTGAGATTGTCTGAAACTAAAGGAGTTTTAGATTGCTTAAAAAAGAAAGAAAATCGTTCTTTGCCTGAGTCCAGCCAGTTCTCTGAGCAAAGCAGGTCCCAGGTGAGTGAGGAGAGACAGGATGGGGTTGGGGAATGTGGAGCAAGGTTGTGCACACTTGGTCAGACCTCAAGGCACAGCTTCTCTGAGCAGGCCAGACCTCCTGAGGAGAGACCCACGATCAATATAAATCACAAAATGCTGCAATCACCTCTGCTCTAAGAAGAAAAATACACCACTGAAAAAAGCAATGTGGATTTTTTTAAAGCTTTTAGGAATATTTCTCCACAACTCTAGGAAAAAAGACTTCCTAATGAACTGCACCAGACCAGAGGGAAATCAAGCACAGCCATGGTTTGTCAGCACTTGCTTTATCCCAATGAGCCCCGTGGTGCATTTGGTGCTGAGCCCTGGAACCTCAGGGCCTGAGAGGAGATTGCACAAACCTTTCCAGAATCGAAGTCAGAAGAAAACCCGAAAGTTTCTCAAAGCAATCATGGGTCCCACTGATGTCCATGCCCAACACAGGCTCCTCATGGAGTCCTTGGAGTAGAGAACTGGAGGCCAAAATAGCACAAAAACCTCTCAGTGACAAAAAAGAAGTACTTAAATTACCCCTGAGTACTCAGAAGTATGAATGATCCCTACTGAGTATTTTTACTGACCAAGAATCCCATGGGACCTGATAAAGTACATAGTTGGGGCAATGATTGCACAAATTTTTCCTAGAGTCAGTTTGAAAAGGAAACACCAAGTATCCTAAAATAACTGAAGTACCTTGAAGCATTAATGAGCCCCACTGAGTGTTGTTACTGACAAAGCCTCTCAAGGGACTCATCAAAGCAGAGAATTGGAGGCCAGGATTGCACAAACCTCTCAGAGACTCCAAGGCAAAAGCCAATCCCAAAGGCCTTGGAAAAACCTGCAGTCCCTGGCAGCATGAAGGAGCCCCCCAGGGCCATTGCTGACCAAGGCTCCTTCCCCAGGGACTCCTTCCAGCACATCCTGGAGGCCACTGGCATGGCAGGGGGATGCTGAGGGCAGCACAAGGGGCTGACAGTGCCCAGCCTTGCTGGGGCTGTGCCAGGAGGCCCCAGGGCCTCAGGACAAGGGGTCTCCTCAGTGTCCTTGGTGGCACAGAGGCTGCTGTGGCCCAGGGCACCAAGACTTGGCTTCTCTTTGTCCCCACCTGTCATCACTGCCTGCAGTTCTCTGCTCTGCCTGGGGCCTGGGGACACTTTCTGTGTCGTGTCCCTCAGTGGGACCCATTAAAACTTCCAGAAACTTTGGAGTTGGCTTCTGACTTGGAGTTCTGGAGAGGTTTCTTCAGCTCTCTCTCAGGGACTGATGTTCAGGGCCTCAGCACAAAGCCCCGAGAGGGTCATTAAAGTCCTTGTGCTGTGTCTGTGCTGATGAGCTGGGCTGAGCTCATCATTCAGAGGCAGCTCCTGGAAAACAAGAAGAGCTTAAAAACACATTTCTCTGGATGAGCAGCTTTTCTGCCAGCCCAGCAGGGCTGGGGCACTGCCTGCAGCCACCCCGGGCACAGCACACAGGCACACAGGGCTTCAGCTCAGCCTGGGCTGGCAGCACAGAGCAGAGCTCACTCAGGGCTCACTGCAGGAGAAATCCTCCCAGGCTTGCAAACAGTCACTCTCTGGCTGGGGGAAGAGAAGCTGCAGCTCCTGCAGGGATCTCCTGAAGCTGCCACATCCCCCAGCTTGGAGCACCTTCCAGGAGCACTGTGGGAGCTGCTGCAGGGCAGGGATGTGGCCCTAGGGCAGGGCTGGGTTTCCCTGCTGCCCCAGCCCAGGCCCAGCACAAGGCAGCTCCCTGGGGCCAGGCTCTGCTGCAGGGCTGAGCAGCCGGGGCTGCAGCCAGGGGTGCCCAGGGCTGTGGTGCAGAGCAGGGTCCTGCAGCCCAGGGCGCTGTGCTGGCCCAGGGACTCTGCTGCCTGCCAGGGACAGCTCTCAGCCGGCCCGGAGAGCTGCTGCCAGCGCTGGGGAGAAGCTGTGGGGGGAAGGAGCCACCCTGAGCAGGGCAGCTGCTGCTGCTGCTGCTGCTGCTGCTGCTGAGAGGGGCTGTGTGGGGCAGGGCTGCTCCCAGCTCCACCCCAGCCCGGGCACAGCTGCGGAGGTCATTTGCCAAAAGAAGGTAATCCTGGCATTGCTGTAAAGATCAGGAGCTTTCTTGAGAGTGCTTTCAATTTCTTGTTTGGAGAAGTATATGAAAGTTGGGGTGATGACATAATGATTTTTGCTTTTTATAAATTATTCTTTTTTTTTTTTTTTTAGCTCTGTAACTACTGTTATATAATATTCAAACTATAATTCTTAATTGACTCTATTCAACTACTATGACATACTTATATATGTATAATCCTTAATTAACTCTAGTAGGTTTCCTGCCCTTTCTATTAGATTTTAGAACAATTAGTAGACATAAATACATTCCTGAAAGACTGTATAGTCTTTTTATCAGGAAAAGGGCCTACAAGAAGAACAGTTTGGGTTTTCACCAGAGTGTGAGCAGTCATTAAAAAACAGATGCAAAGAAGCCCTTTGCCGTACTCCAATGGGTTGACCCAGGAGTGTGTAACTGGGGCAAATGAATTACCTTTTGGACAATCCTTATAAATATGTTAATAAATAAACTTTAAAAGGTTGCTGAACTGAGGGGCTGTGTGTACCCCATCCCTTTTGGGAAACCTGGAAGTTTCCAATAAAAGTTTGCTTGTTACTTTATTCTTACAACATTTTTAAAAGGGTTTATTTTCTTTTTTGATTATAGGCAACAGGAGGAGGAGAGAAGCAGAACAGGAATTGTAATCACAGAATCACGGAATATTCTGAGTTTAAAGGGACACAGATGATCATCAAAGTAATGGTTCAACATTTACCGGTGTCTGTGTGTTCCTGGGGAGGGTGTATGGGAAATGGCTTTGATTTTGGTTACAGCTATTTCCTCTAACTTTTCTCTGTGCTTTTCTCTATGGCAGTACCCAATGCCCAGAGACAGCAAATGTCCAACAGCAGCTCCATCAGCCACTTCCTCCTGCTGCCATTGGCAGACACGCGGCAGCTGCAGCTCCTGCACTTCTGCCTCTTCCTGGGCATCTCCCTGGCTGCCCTCCTGGGCAACGGCCTCATCATCAGCGCCGTAGCCTGCGGCCACCTCCTGCACAGCCCCATGTTCTTCTTCCTGCTCAACCTGGCCGTCACCGACCTGGGCTGCATCTGCACCACTGTCCCCAAAGCCATGCACAATTCCCTCTGGGACACCAGGCAAATCTCCTATGCAGGATGTGCTATTCAGCTCTTTTTCTTTATGTTCTTCATTTCAGCAGAGTATTCCCTGCTGACCGTCATGTGCTACGACCGCTACGTGTCCATCTGCAAACCCCTGCACTACGGGACCCTCCTGGGCAGCAGAGCTTGTGCCCACATGGCAGCAGCTGCCTGGGCCAGTGCCTTTCTCTATTCACTGCTGCACACGGCCAATACATTTTCCCTGCCCCTGTGCCATGGCAATGCCCTGGGCCAGTTCTTCTGTGAAATCCCACACATCCTCAAACTCTCCTGCTCCAAATCCTACTTCAGGGAACTTGGGCTCATGGCTGTTAGTGTCTGTTTAGCATTTGGTTGTTTTGTGTTCATTGTTTTCTCCTATGTGCAGATCTTCAGGGCCGTGCTGAGGATCCCCTCGGAGCAGGGACGGCACAAAGCCTTTTCCACCTGCCTCCCTCACCTGGCTGTGGTCTCCCTGTTCTTCACCACTGCAGTGTTTGCCTACCTGAAGCCCCCCTCCATCTCGTCCTCATCCCTGGATCTGGCCCTGTCAGTTCTGTACTCAGTGGTGCCTCCAGTCCTGAACCCCCTCATCTACAGCCTGAGGAACCAGGAGCTCAAGGCTGCAGTGTGGAGACTGATGACTAGATGTGTGCAGGAACATTAAACAGCTTGCCAATTTCTGCAAATCACTTGTAATAAAAGTCATCATTGATACTTCTTGTTGGTTTTGCTGTGGGGATTTTTCCTGTGTTTTTTAGTTTTATTTTATTCAAAAAGTAATGTGTTGCTTTGTGTCACATCTCATTTTGTTTCTCACCACCTCCCCTGTGGCGACAGATTGTGTTAATGAGGGGCTGCACTCTTGGTGGCTTTAAAGGAACTCAAGGATCTCCCAGCCAAGTTTTCTGCAGAGATGCCCCTTTGGTTCCCTTGTCTGCAGCTGCAGCAGCAATGTCTGTGTGCAGAGCTGGGGGCAGATCAGTGCTGGCACAGCAGCTGTGCCCAGCAGCAGCAGCAGCAGCCCTTGGTGTTGCCAGTGCTGCTGCCGTGGCCCTGCCCCGCTGCCCTGCTGGCCCTGGTGTTGCTGTAGGGCCTGAGTGCTCTCAGGGCCAGGCACAGTGCTGGGGGTGGCAGTGCCGGGGCTGCAGCAGGGACAGGCCATGGGCACTGCTGGGGCAGCGCTGACGCCTCAGGCCAGGGCCTGGGGGCTGCAGGCTCCTTGCCCAGGCTCTCTCCACAACACTTTGCCCAGGCCAATGCTGAGCACAGAAAAGCCCCGGGAGCAGCCCCAGGCTGGCCGTGGGCAGGCTGGGGGCAAACAGCATGGCTGGGGCTCTGCAAGGTGCCTGCGGGAGACAAGGGGAAGGAGCAGCAGAGCAGGGGCTGATCCATCCCCACTGCGCTGGACACCCCAGGGCAGCGTCCCACAGCGTCCTCATGCACCTGCCAACAACATCCCCCTCTGCAGCCCTGGCCTCTCCCCCAGCTCACACAGGTGCCGCATCCTTGCAGGCACAGACACGGCAGCACTGCCTCAGGAGCTCCTGTTTGCACTGCCCAGAGCAGGCGTCAGCACTCCCATGGTGTTGGTGTGGGGAGCTGAAGCTGAGGGAGCACAAATGCCATCAGCCCCTGGGGCCAGGAAGGGCTGGGGGACAGCAGGGAAACCACTCAGGTTTGTGGTGGCCTCTGCAGTCACACAGAAAGTTTGTTCCCATCAGCTGGGAGTTTCCTGTGCCACTGCAGACGTAGTTGCTGAGAGGCAGGGCTGCCTGGCAGCCACCCCCAAACTGCCCTGAGCATTTCCTTTGCTTCACCTTGGCTTTCTTTACTCTTGCCTCTAACAAATTTCTTCCTCTTGCCCACCCCTGTTCCCTTCCCTGCAAACAGCCCATCCCTGGTTTCCTTTTCCTCTCTGTCCCCTTTCCCCATTTCAGTTCCTGACTTGGCACCATGGGAACGTCCTTTGGAGAGCAGGATCATCCTCCAAGTGCTTCAGGAATTGTCTGCAGGCTCCTGCAGTGCCTCGTGCTGCTCCCTTGCCAAAGGCACCACAGGCCAGGGGGCCCATCTAGGCTGGTGTGTCTGGCTGTGGGGCTCCATGTTGTGGGCAATGAGGAGGAGCTGCAGAGGCTCTGCAGGACTGACAGGATGGGCTTGGGGGCTGTGAGGAGAAGCTGAGGGACCTGGGCTGCTGGAGCTTCTGAAGAGGAGGCCCAGGGCTCATCCTGAAACTGCTGCAAGGGTGGTTTCAGAGAATCCCAGAATCAGCAAGGTGGGAAAAGACCATGGACATCATCAAGTCCAACCTGTGGCTTGACACTGCCTTGTCTCCCCTGAGCGTCCTCTTTTTCAGGATAAACAACCCCAGCTCCCTCAGCCACTCCTCACAGGACTTGTGTTCCAGACCCCTCACCAGCCTTTTTGCCCTTCTCTGGACATGCTCCAACCCCTCCATGTCCTTCTTTTATTGGGCACCCAGAACTGGACACAGCACTCGAGGTGCTGCCCAAGCAGTGCCCAGCACAGGGGAAGATTCACTGCCCTGCTCCTGCTGGCCACACTGTTCCTGATCCAGGCCAGGAGCCATTGGCCTTCTTGGCCACCTGGGCACACTGCTACCTCATGTCCAGCCTGCTGTCCATCGGTCCCTGCAGGTCCCTTTCTGCCTGGCTGCTGTCCAGCCACTCTGATGCCAGCCTGGAGTGCTGCAGGGGTTGTTGTGGCCAAAGTGCAGGACCCAGCACTTGGACTTGTTAAATCTCACATTGTTGGATTTGGGCTCTGGATCCAGCCTTTCCTGGGCCCTGTTTAGAGCCTTCCTGCCCTCCAGGAGATCAACATTTCAAGCTAACTTGGTGTCACCATGGGTCCATCAGGCCCTAGAGTGTCACAATGATCTCCATAATTCCATGAGGCCTCCCAGTGTCACAATGTCCCATTTGGTTCCATGGGACCCCTTGGTGTCACAAAGTCCCTCAGATCCTTGGGCCTTGCAGTGTCGCAATGATGCCTTGGTCCCCAAGGAATTGCAGTGTCACACTGGATCCTTGGTTCCATGAGGTCTGGCAGTGCAGCAATGCTCTCCTTGATTCCACAGTGTCACAATGGCCTCTTGCTCCCAAGGGGCACCACAAAGTTGTCAAACATATTTCCTTCATTCCAGGAGTCCCTGAGGAGCAACCCTGGCCCCTTGGTTCCATGGGGCCCTGCAGTGTCACAATGGCCCCATCATGACACCAGGTCCTGCTCTGTCCCAATGCTCTGCAGGGTTCCACAAGGCCCTGCAGTGTCACTGTGGCCTTTTGGTTCCATTAGGCCTCAGAGGGCCACCATGAATTCCTTGGTGCTGCAGCGTCACCATGGAGCCCTGGTCACAACAAGATCCTGCAGTGTCACCAGGGACCTTGGTTCCATGAGGCACCAAGTGTCACAATTGTTCCCTCAGATCCAGAGTCCTTGCAATGGAACCAATGGCCCTGGATTCCATTGGGCCCCAGGCTCTCCCAAGGCTCTCCTTGGTTCCGCAGTGGCACATGGCCCCTTGGTTAACAAGGCCCCACAGGGTCACGTGGCCTCTGTGGTTCACCAGCCCAGAGTGTCACCATGGACTCCTTGCTTCCATTCAGCCCACAGTGTCACAATGGCCCCTTGGCTCTATGGTGCATGTCATACACAGTGTACTCTGGTCTCTGAGTGCACCAGGCCTGCAGTGTCACAATGGCCCTTGCTTCCCCAGGCCCTGCAGTGTCACCTGTTGGAGTATGAATCCACCTGGCAAATCCACACAGGCCAAGGAGTGCCTAGAAATGTGAAGATTCAATTAGAACCTTCAGAAAATCTAAAATACATAAATCCACACAGATGTGAGGCAGAATGCAAGCTAGCAAGAGAAGCCCAAAGGCCTAGTTTAAAGTTCAGAACATGGCCTTTTACAAAATTATTTAAATGCTTTTCATACCAAAAATAATGTAGCCTTACTAGATAGAACAGATATAGTTATATTAGAGAATTTTTGTAAGAATTACAATACTGTTTCACTCAATCTTAACTTAGGTTTGGCTAGGAAGACAAAAGAAAATTTGTTTAAGTTCCTAATTGACTAGAATAGATTTAAAATGCACTACTTTGAGAACACACACACACACACACACACACACACACACACACACACACACACACACACAGAGGATTCCTGAAAACAGCGATGCTGCTCCTTTTGCTACTGCTGCTGCTTAGACCTTCATGGGACAAAGAGTACTGATGCCTTTACTGCATCAATGGCTGCTGCTCCTACTTGGGACTTAGGG